>SNVD02001711.1:0-15084 GCA_013180625.2 Boswellia sacra | reverse complement strand
TCTTCCACAACTCTTTTGGTATATGCATTAAAACAATCAGCAATTTGAATGGTAATACCAATTTCCGTAAAAGGTCCAAGATTAAAGAAGCATAAATAGAATATGGCATGATGTTAATAGATGCTTCTAAATCTAACATAACTCTTTCAAACTTGGTTTTACCAATGGTGCATAGCATGGTGAACGTACCTGGATCTTTGCACTTTGGAGGAATTTTCCTTTGCAATACAGCTGAAACATCTTCCCCCACACTTACTTTTTCATTTCTTTTTAACTTTCTTTTGCTGGTGCATAACTCCTTGAGACATTTTGTATAATGAGGTACTTGCTCGATAGCATCCAGAAGTGGTAAATATACCTCGATTTTGTGAGAAGTTTCCAGGATTTCTTGTTCTTGTTCCTCTTTCGATTTTGCAAATCTACTAGGAAAAAGTGGAGGAGAAACATATGAAGGAATGGGAGTTATAGGATTTACCTGAGAAGTCAGTGTTTTTGTTCATGGTGGAAGTGGTGTCATCTCCTTCATCAGTTTGTGATTTCTTTGGTAGGACATCTAATTGTTCTTCATTTTGCAAAGTTATCACACAAGAATTCTCTCTTGGATTGATCATCGTTTGACAAGATAATTCTTCTGAGCCTTGGCCCTCGAATTTTCTCATGCTAGTAGCCAGTTGTTCCATTTGATTTACCAGGTTTTGGATACTTGGCCCAGTTTCCTGGAATTGCATTGTGTTAGTGGCAAGTTCATTAACAATATCCTGGAGTGACATACCTGAGTTTTCTGGAGCTGGTTGTGGTGCTGGTTGTGGCATTGGTGGTGGTTGCATTTGAAATGGTTGCTGCACTTTAGGTATATTAAAACCTTGTGGCCGATTTGGTATGGCATTTGGGATGATTGGTTGATGATTCCAGTAATTAAAATTAGGGTGATCTCCCCATCCGATATTGTAAGTGTTAGAGAAGGGATCATAACATTGCCTTGTTTGTCTTGGAAATCCACCCATGGCATTGGCTTGTTCCACATCTTCTTCTCGTAAAGTTGGATACATGTCCATTAGATGCTCCATGGTAGAATATACTCCACATGCATAAGGCTTCTGCATATGTCCTACAGCCATGTTTTCCACAAGAGAGGTTAGCTCAGAAAGTTGTTGTTCAATGTTCGGAGTGCTTACCTCATTTACTCTCCATGGTACTTGTGGCTCAAATCCGCTACTGAATTGATAGAAGTTTACTGCCATGTTGTCTAAACACAAACAATCAGAAAAAGAAAAACAAAGAAAATATGAATTAACAATGAAAACAAAATAACAAATCGATTAGAAAATCAATCCCCGGCCACGGCGCCAAAAACTTGTTGCGTTCGAAACTAGCAAGTATACTAGTCGCACAAGTAATAAAGTGATAATTAAGATATCGTTCCCAAGAGGATTGATTCTAATTGAATTTGTTATTTCCAGCAACAATAAACTAAACAGGGGGGCTTTTTGTTGAATGCTTTACTAAATGAAATAAGAATGCAAGTAAAGAATAACAAAACAGAAAGTAAATTTGAATGAAATATCAATGGGAGAAAGCTGGTTAAGGGATCCTTCTCTACCACAAGATATGGATTGCGAATTAATTGTAAAATTGTCATCTAATTACAGCATTGAAGTTATCAACCGTAGATAATAACAAGCTCTATTACCCCAATCTTTCCTTACTTTGTTGTTAAATAAAACAAGCTCTTTATTTAATCTCTATCCATTAAACAACCTAGAACAAGCTCTCTGAGTTTAATTCAATGGATGCATTATGTTAAGAAAGATAGGTTGATCTAAGCAATAGACACGCAAGCTCGGATTATTTAACTTAGGTTATATTCTCCAATTGTAATCTCTGATCACAATTTTGCTACTAATGATTAGAAATTCAAGACAATTACGGATCAAGATTTCTAGTCTAGCAATAAATCACAACCAGATTATATTCAGTTGGCCACTCAAATACAATCAGCAAGCAATCATAAGCATTAAATATGGGAGAATACAAGCAACTTCAATTAGAGAATTGGATAACAATTCCTTACACAATCAACTTACAAAAACCATATCAGGGGCTTTGAAATCACCCTCAACCAATTCAGATTCAGTTACACATGTTTAAGAACGTGGTAAATACAATACAATATGGAGACATTCCAGAAAATGAAAGGGAAAGGGAAAACTTAGCAAATTTGATGTAATTCTCTTGGATTGTAGTTCTCCCTCTTTCCAAGCCTTCAATCTCCTTCAAGAACTCCAAGAGATGAGAGAAATCCAAAGATGCAGCCTCCTCCACGTTCTCCCCTCTTCAAGTTATGAAAATAAAACCTAAAATGTGTTTAAATACTCTGCTACAGTGACTTGCTACAGTGTCCCGTATTATACATGCTACAGTGGCTTGTGGAATTATATTTCTATACATCTCACACTGTTTTGATTACAACTTTTGGTACACTGAATGGATTTATAAACAGTAAATTTCTCCAGAAAATAGACTTCGAGAGCTTTCCAACGGTATATAACATGTCATCGGGTTCATTGTATATCAATACAATTAAATCCGAGAAGATCACTGACTAGCAGAGGTGAAAATGAAGGGTTTTACTCCATTTTTGTGCAAGTTGCTCCAAAACTCCTACAAACATCAAAACCACACAAAAATATAAAAATACCAAGGAATATAGCAAAGAAACATGGACGAATTGATATAAAAGTAATACGTAAATAGACACCTATCAGGCCTCGTTCATATGTGACAAGTTATTCAGGCTACATCATCAACAACTGCCAGTTCCATATAAGAGACCACGAGGATGATAAAGTCCATCAAAATAGTGGAGTTAGTATTAAGGCAAGAACAATGAAGGTTGCAAGTTTAAAAGACAAAAACCCAATTATGGGAGACTTGCTTTTCTATGGAGTTATAAAAGAGATTTGGGCTCTTGATTATCATATACTAACTGTGCCAATTTTTAAGTGTGATTGGGTGGACATTAATGGGGGCGTGAGAGTGGATGACCTTGGTGTGACATTGCTGGATCTTAATCGTATTGGCTACAAGTCAGATCCTTTCATCCTTGCTGTACAAGCAAAACAAGTGTTTTTTGTAACAGACCCAAGTGATAGTAGAGGGTCGGTGGTACTATTTACCAATGATAAATCATACAAAATCGATAGAATTCATGACCAAATACCTAGTTTGGTTGATCATCATCCATTCATAAATGTTTTACCTAATATTGAATCATTTGATACAGTTGATGATGATGATATTAACAATGTTCGTGATAATTGTGAGGGTATTTGGGTTGATAAATGAACCATGGAGGAAATAAATTGAGATATTGGTAGTGCTGATTGTTGATTTTCAGTTATTTTGCTTAGTAATGTTGCATCACCATTATTTTATTTCTCTTATATTCCATGCTATGTTGTATAACTTGAAGTATTTGAGTGGCTATTTGACAGTTTTTTTTTGTGTAGGTTGTAACAATGAGTGGAGGAAAACAGTGTAGTGATGAACAAACTGAGGGCGGTTCAACAACTTCCCGTAGAAAAAGAGGAATTTGTAAGAATATTAGGAGAAATAGAGGTCCTAACGAAGAAAGAATTAAAATTGAATTTAATGAGTATAATCAGCCAGAAGAAGGGTCTATTTCATACAACTTTATTTCAACTATCGGTCTTGAAGCACACAATGCAACCTCAATATTTATAAATGATTGGAGACTCATGGATCAAGAGACAAAAGATAGAATTCGGGAATCGATTGTGGTATGAAGATTATGTTTATTTTTGGTTATATAAGTGTTGTTTTTTAATATGATAGTTCTTCCTGAATCAATTTGCTTTTTTTTTTTTAAATACCAGAACTAGTACGATTTTGATCCAGTCAACAAAGAATATGTCATGAAACAAGCTTCAAAGGCATGGCGACAGTTTAAGACTGTTTTAACTTCAGATAGGGTGTTGAAATGTGGAACTATTAAAGATACCCTAGCAAATAAGCCAGATGAATACAATTTCATTAGTGATGAAGTTTGGGAGAAATTCGTTCAAAGCCGGTTCGCAAATGAATGGAAGGTATTAACTATATAAGTCTTGTTAGGTTATGTCCATTACCTTGAAATGCAATTATGACTTGATAAATTTCTACATTTTATGCTACTTTGTTAGATTGGAATAATGAATTAATGGTATAGAAGAGATTTGGGATAATAAGTTAATTTATTGATTATAGATGTAAGATTTAATGTTGTGTTTGTGATGGGGCATAATCACATGTTAATAGTTTGGCTATTAGCAATGTGACGTTAGAGATACCTGTTGAAAGGAATAATCTAGCTTTAATCAAATCTGATATCAAGTTATATTTTTACCTTTGTGTCATTAACAACAATGATGTAGATTGAAATCTGATGGAAGATTGATTGGCTTTAGGAATGAAATTTGTAGTTATATTTGTGAACATAGCTACGTAATGATAGAGTATACCAGCCTTGTATTGAGTTTACCTTTTTTTATCTAATCGATTTAGACTTCAACAACCTTTGTAGTGGAAAAAAATTCTGTTTAGATGTTCATGTTTAGTTTTAGTTAAAAATTACCTTAAAACTGTTAATTTCCATGTGTATATGCATAGAATTTTGGCATATATTAATAATTACTAACGTAATGTGTAGGATACAACATGAAAGGCAGTATTTTTTTTAATCATAGATTACTGTCTTTTCTCATTATTGTTTGCAAGTACTTTAGGTGAAATTACGTGCATGATATGCTTAGATTATTATTTAATGGATATAGAACCCCTGCAAAACTATATTAATTTGTTCAAATCAATTGGTTGGCACAAATTATACATTTATGAATTGTTGCACAAAAAGGGTGTGAAAGATTTAAGTGCCTTACTAACTCTCTTGGTTTCTTTTTTCACATTTAAACATTGGAAAAATTTGTCAATTAGACAATACTTGATTTATTTATTAATCCAAATGTTGTTGTTATTTAATATAAATAGTTGTATGCTTTAAATGAGTTTCATATAAATAATTGTTTATGCTTCAAGGAATTGAGAGGCAAACAACAAGCCAGGAGGCGACAAAATAAATATGATCATACGACACGGAGGAAAGGCTACTTCACGTGGAGAAGGAAATGGTAATTTTTTTTTGCTTAAATTTTCCATTAATCAAATCTAATTTCATGGTTTCCATGGTAATTGTTTCATATTTTTATTGGGTGGTAGCGCAAAGAAACGGGGAATTATGATAGACCAATTGATCGTTCATAGTTATGGAAAAGAGGTAGGAAAAGGTAGACTGGTGATTACCATCCAAATGTTCTTCCGATGATTGAGAAAATTGTTCGTAAACAAAATGAAACAAAAAATTTGCATGATACAAATACTTGTTATTAGCATTTAAGTTGTGAATATAGTTTCTAACTTATAATTGTTGCAAAAGCAAGCAGAATCAGGAGTCGTAAACCCTACTGATAGAGAAGATATTCTAACTAGGGCATTGGGAATTGAGGAGCATAGCGGTCGAGTTAGGGGGTTGGAGAAATATGTGACACCAATTGCATATTTCAAAGGTCATTACAAAGAAAAGAGACGTCAAAAGGATGTTATGAGATAGTTAGCAGAGAAAGATGACATCATAGCCCAGCTAAGAGCACAATTAAATGTTGTGAAGTCTGGGTACTCCAGTAACAGTATTCCAGTGACCCAAAATGAGGGTGAACAAGGGCCAGCAGAGTTGAAAGATGAATATGATGCAGTGGCTAAAAAACCAACAACTTCCAACGCGAATGCTAAAAATAAATTGAAGTTAAAAGATATGGAAACTGCTACCCCTGAGGAGGTTGAAGAGGACTCCTCGACAACGATAAGAAAATACTATTAAATTTTTTTGGTCTTGAATATTCAACTAATTACATGTATTATAACCTATGCTATTTACAATCTTATGTTGATCAGGTAGCTTGTAATTTAGCCATTATTAGGGGTTCAGAGACTGTAGTTGTTGCATCTGGTTCTGCTTATGAAAAAGATGACAATAATAAGGCAACTAGGTGTGTGTCAGTTGAAGTGGTTATGGATGGTGAAGCCACTGTCCCCTGGTGTGGAGAAGATTAAAAGGGGATTGCTATCACTATACTTGATGTTCTAGGACAACATGTGAATTGGCCAAGAGAGCTTGTCTTTGAAGAGGTGGGGTAAACACTTAGCATGTATTTTTTTTATTATGTGTTATTTACTAATGTGTGCTACTGAACAATTTGTTGCACCTTTTGTTCTTATGTAATCCCCATCCGATGAACAAAAAAGTCATGACAAGAAATGCGTGAGGAGGGAGTTGAAAGCGCTACAAACTTAGAAGCCTCAAATTGATAATCCTAATTCTGTTGACATGTTTGAGGTTCTAGTAGAATCTTTGATGGTAGATGATACGGACTATTTCAAGATTCAGTTTGATGAAGGTTTGTTTGGGTACTCTATGTCTACATATCTGAATCATGATGATTGTAGACATGTTGTCAACTTTGAGGAACAATCACAAAATTGCATCTCTCTGTATAGAAGGTATCCATTTCATTTGTTTCATTATTAAAACTACGTTATGTTTAACTAATAATTTTTTTCATTATTATAATTTAATAATGCCATTTTGTTTTTCTTTTTTTTTACTTGTATTTTTCTCTTTAAAAAAAATTAAAACTTGACTCTGGTCCAGTAAAGTTTGGGTTTGTCAACGCTACAACCATAGTAGGAAGTGCAATTGCAAAAGCCAAAGTGCGTCTTGTGACATCTCAATCATTGGCTAAAAAACTCAAAAAGTTGAAGGATAGGAACTACGTGTTCATCCCTTACAACCCAAGGTATGTTTTCAAGATTAAACAAAACTTATTTCATATATTTTTAGGATGCTTATTCTTCAAAGTTACTTACTTTGTTGTTAAAAACCTGGTTGTTAGATACCATTGGACATTGATTGTCATTAATATGTCCTCATGCGATGTCTTCTACCTTGATTCCATGCACAAAGAGCCAAGGAAGACATAGTGGAGGTCGTGAAATAGTAAGTTGTGTTAAGTCTTATATGGTATTTGGTGCCAGCTTTAATTATACATAATTAATATATATTATGTATTTTGTGCCTATTTTGTTAGAGGGGTAATACTATGGAAGTCAACTATTGAATTAAAAAGGAAAAGGAGTAATTGGTTGTTTTTATTTTTATATTTGAAGTTTTCTTTTGGGAGATAACTGCTTGTTTGATTGAACTAATGGTTGAAGTAGCTAATGGAGTTATTTGGAGTTTGTTTGTTTTGCTGACACAACTCAAATGCTAATGGTTGAAGTATTTGTCATTTAGCATTGCTGGAATTTGGACCTTATGTTGCCTCTTCTGTCTTTCTTTGTTGGTTAATTTTGCTTTGGTATATTGTAGTTAATTTTGAAGTGCATTATATGCTTTTGTGTTGAAATAGCATTGCCGTTGGCTTCCAGTTTAATTTTTGGCTAGATATAAGACTTTTTCTGATTCAGGATATGATTTAATGAGCATGATTTTGGTGTTGGTTTTGATGAGTACTTGTTAATTTGTAGTTATAGCTTTACTGACTTAATATTGTGTTATTAATTTGTATTTGTTGATATTACTTGTTGAGGTTTGTGTTTGTTGCTTACAAATGTAAGGTTTGTGCTTAAATATGTGAGTTGTATTATTAATTTGTTGTCTTTGCATGAGTCAGCCTTTTCTGTAATTGTTGAGTTATTACATTGTTTTTGCTATCTAAGTGTTCTTGTATATATATACACATATAAAACCAGATTTCTAAAAATAATAAATATATAATATGTGATGGTTTGAATTTTAAATTTAGGCTGACACGTATTATATATATTTTTTATTTTTTTAAATATATATGTCGGTCAATAAACGACACAAGCAATATTTATGTCATAAAGCTGAATGACAAGAATGTCCTAAATTTAAATCGGAAGTGTCACCCGATGAATGACATTACCTGGTGTCAAGTCATAAGTGACACAAATGAATTCATCTATGTGTCGTTTGAGAACTGACACTGTATTTGTGTTACTTACAAGCAGACACATATTTAGTGGAAACCGACACGTTAATGGAACAAATTTTTGCTCCATATATGTCTGTTTCTGAATGACACATATTAGATATTAATTTGTGTCAGTTTTACCAAGTGACACGTATAGGAATATGTGACAGGTCACTTTATGTCGGGCGAAAATCGACATAAATAATGCTATATGTCATTTTTTAACCGACATAAAAGACCAGTTTTATTGTAGTACGCTTGGGCTTCTGTAGCATTCTAGTGATTTTTTTCTTTGTACTATGTTGCCGATTTGCTTTGCAATGAAAAACGAAAAAGAAAAATTAGATTATTATTGTATTAGCTATATAAAAAATGAAAAACTCCTTGAAGCGTCTTTTGATATTGAAGGTCTTTGGTTCCTAATAAGAGAATCCTTAAATAGTAAACTTTGGGAATGGATCGAGCTCATACACGGATTGGAAAAAAATGAAACAATGTGAAATGTTATTGCTATGACTGGTAATGGTAGCTAGCTAATACCAAATTAATAAAAAATGTTCAATGATTGTTAAAATTAAAATCAGTATAAAGCATTAATTAACATGTCAAAAAATGTATGAAAAAAAACTGGTGTCAAGGCTTTGGTAAAACTTTTATAAGCACTTTGTATCTTCCAAAACACATCATCCATTCATCACCCACTAGTTTAGATAATCTGTGATTTTCTATTTTAGCCTTTATTAATTTTGTGTTTCATATGATAATGATTTCGAGTTTTGAATTTATACTCAAAACAACAAAGTTCACAGGAAAAAAATTGTAATTAGTTGACAAAAAAAAATGGTTGTATTTATTAAGAATATTGTGTCCTTTTTTTTTTGCAAATCTAAGTTTTCATATTTAAGTAAATTCAAATGGGAATCTCAAAATATTCAGCTTCAAATGTATGAACAGTTTTGATTGATTGTCAGTGTTTGGATATTAAGAATGTGTGAGAAAGTTGAAAAAAAAAAAAAGGTTCAGCAAGCCTCGAAGAAAATGTTTGCTACAAAGAATATTCTCAAATTGCTATTATTATTAGTAAATGATAAGAATTAAATATAGTGTCCTCTAAATGCATTGTGTACAACCCAAAGAGTTTCTCGAGCTCCAGATCACTTTCTTTTAATATGAATATATAATAACTCTTATTATTCATTGGCATTATTAACACATGTATGGTTTTTTACCTCTAAACCTATAATGGGTTTATAGAGCTTGGATGAGGACTCATGCATGGACCGACAATGAAACTAGCTCCAATACAAATACAAATATTCTTGTTATCTCAAAAAGCATTTTTGGTTCTCTATTAATTACATTAAATGCCATTATAAATATCGTTGCACTCTAGCTTTTTATGTTTAAAATTTTGAAAGAGTTTATACAATTATTATGCCCATGGCCTACTTAGCATTACAACATATCCATCCATGAATAAGTGTTTGTAATCTAATCTAGGCTTATAAGTATTCTCACCCATTGGATTACATCTTATATTCCTTAAGTTGCCAATATTATAATGTGATCGTCATGAGATTCCATGTTTGAAAAATGCATATCACAATCCAAATTTGCTCTGGCTAATAAACTCCTTTATCAGAATAAATTTGTGTATAGGTCTGAATGTTCAAAATTTTATATATTAACTCAAAAATCACATCATTCCATAAAAGATATCATGGATATCTTTTGCATGTATATATTCTTAATGCTTTCACACTATCCAACCCAAATCATCAAGGCCTTGATGATGTCCCTAATTATGAGTAATCTTACTTGTTGATAACTCTACAGTCCTGAACAGACGACAGATTAATATAAAACCTTACGAGACAAGAGGCGGTGAAAATTTTGAGGCCATTTATACTAGTATTAGTGGGCCGTTTGATAATAAATTACTGTCTAGGTAACCGATTTTTCCAATAGTGGTAGGATTACAAATCCTTTACCTAGAACTCTAATGCAATATTTTATCTAAATATGGAGTTTAGTTTTCTCTAATATCTGAATTTGTGTTTAATTTGATATTGAACGTATTTTAGCTTGGACAAAAACTATCAGACGACCCAGCAAACGCTGTACACCAAAAAGTGCCCTTTGTTGGACAGATGATGCACTCAGGAGTAAGTTTACATTTAAATCAATTTCATTTTAGGCATCTCCTATTATGCCAAAGCCCTTAGTGGTGCACTATCGTGAGACAAGAGGTGTGCCTCTTACTCAGCTACCAGTTGCTCCTAGGCCACTATTAATGAAAGTTCCTGGCAAGTTTTCATACCATATATGGTAAGAAAGCTCTCCCTGGGAAGTAGAATTAACCGAGCGAGTCCCAAAAAGAATTTCTACAATTAGAAACGCCAAAAAAAAAAAAGAAGAAAAAGAAGAAGAAGAAGAAATGATGTGGTTTTTGTTTCAAAATAATAATATACTAGTAAATATTACACGTTTAGACTTGTATCAAACTTTTTTATGAATAATGTTAGTCTTACAAATTTTGTATACAAAATCTTATATACAAACTGATGCTACAAGATGATTAGAGTTGTGGATATACAAAAACAATTCATTTAATAGATAGTAATAATGTGTAAATAAATAAGTGATGATACATCAATTTATATACAAATTAAGTCAGTAAGAGTATACATAACACTACTCTTTTTTGATAAATGAGTGAGCTATAACTAAACAATGCATGCATGAAGAACTGATGCACGTTATTATGAAATCAAATTGTGAATGATCTATTAAACTCATTAACTATGAAAACAGACTAATTATTTGCCAAAAGGAATCTATTTTTTCTTAACGTATAGTAAAATAAATTTATCTAATACATTTTCTCAATAAAATTATTTTAAGATACTTATCTAAAAGATTTTTTTTTTAATGGACGTCGACAAGTATTGTCTTAGATAATATTTCCAAGTTCTTAAAACATCACCAACAAAATAACATGAATACACTTTGGAGAAATTCACCATGATTAATTTCTGCCCTTTGGCATAAGAACACAAACGTGATTTCACTACTACAAAAACAAGCTTTTACTGCATCTATTTACTGCAGGCTTTTAAAAATGCAGTAAAAAACTTAAATTCTACGGCGGGCTACACACTAGCAGTAAAAAAGATAAATTTTACTGCATTTGCTAAAGCCCGTAGTATAAAACCCTTTTAATATTAATGTTTTGTTTTTCGATTCCCTCTTTTCTACACCCTTTTCCGCCCTTCTCTCTCATCCTTCCTCTCAAAATCCCTAATTTCATCTCTCAAACACAGATCCCTCTCATTCACCTTTTCTCGACATCCCAGAACGGCAACAACGATGACGGCAGCAACACGTCACAATCTTCTCTCAACTCTTATTTCAGCGATGTCAAAGTGAGCTTAAAAAAGGAGCCACAATCGCCGCACCAAGGCCCGACATTTAGAGGGTTTTCAAGAGCAGCTCCGACGAAGGCATCTTCCCTTGAACAGATTCAGAAGAATCTAGCGGAGTTCCGGCAACGCTCCGCCATCCCGCCCCCCACTGAACCAAACCTTTCAGTGGATTCATCCATAAATTCAAATTAAGTTTTTCAATTTTCCAATTTTGATAGCAACATGGTGAATAGTGGAACCTTTGGTCAAATTAGGTGTTGGTGGCTACTGTCTCCGTATGGATGAATCCATTCACCTAAAGTTTGGACACTTGGATTATTATGGGGGTTCCATTTCTTGTCATAGTCTATTCTTTTGTTAGCTTATATTGTATCGACATGCCAGATTTTCTGTTCGATGTTCCTTTTCTAAAGCATCTTTGTCATAAGGTTGAGAGCTCTTGGTTATTAACTGTTACCTACATTTGTAGTTAAATTGCCTGAGATATTAATCCATGCAAAAATTGAAGAGGAGACATTGACGGAGTTGCAGAAAAAATTGGTTGACTTTCTCAAGTATGAATTCTTGATCTTTTCTAATTAAATTTATATTGGTAGAACTGGTGTTCTGTAATTGGTCTTTCAACCGTCTTTTTTTACTGGACGGACAAATTCATCATTCAATTAGAGTCATTTTTTGTCGAAAGATGTACCTTATAGAGTGTATCATATATGCTTACCCGATGGTGGTTATCACCAAGTAAAGTTGAATGGAGATGATTATCTTGGACTTCATTTTGCTCATGATTAACAAGCACTCATATATATCTGAAATTGATCATGCAACGTTGAAGTCATCATGGATCTTTTTTATGAAGTCAGTGAATTAGAAAGTTGGTCCAACTAAACTTTAGAAAAATTTTCAGGCATCCCACTGGCTTTTCATGTTTTCCGCCCAAAGTGGGAGGAACCTCTGCAATTCTTTGAGTGACAGATACATATTACATTTAGGTCACTGGGCCTGGGAGGTGGTTTTTGGGAAGTAGGCTGCTTTAGTTGTGATTTAACTCTCTCTCTCTCTCTCTCTCTCTCTTTCTAAAGAATGACCATTTGTCATCTTCTTTCTGTGGTCAACAAATCATTTTATTGCAGGTTCCTGCAAAAGAATCAGAGTGCCTTCTTCCTCTCTACTTACCGTGCTGTAGAAGATGTTGAAACAATCACCAACAAGCAAGATGATGACTAAGTTGAGGCCCTGGCACTTTGGGGACAGCAGTTTGTATATATTACCACAGAACCACTACTGTAGATAGATGCTTTCACATCTTTTAACGAAGCATTAAAGCCTGGTATGCCCCAGTTACATGCTGTCAAGTAGGTTTTGATAAAAGTATATATGAAAATCCCTCACCGGTGGAGGGACTCTTGAGTAAGTCTCAATATAAGTAAAATCTTAGTAGGAATTCACTAACTAGCTTGTCTCGTAAGTTATGATGGAAGAATTCTTCTGTTTTGATCCTTTCGACTTGCTGCATATCATCTGAGGCTTCTGAATTAATATTATGGAATGGAGCCATTAATTAAATAAATATATTAATATATGACCGATAGTTCATCTTGGCATGTGCATATATACCAGCTAAAATTTTCTCAAATGTTTTAGATTCACAGTATCAAAAAAAATCTAGTATCAAATCACTCATAAATTCAAACAATCTTTAAATGGTGACTACACTGCACGGTGGTAGAGTTTCTCAGAGAAAGGTGAGTGTTTCACCATTTTTTTCCCCAGGATGGCATGCTGTTGCATGCGGCGTTATTCACATCAAAAACACTCTTGTAGCTTGTTCAAAGTTTGGTTTTGCAAAAGTTTTAGTTGTATTTCTCGAATTGGAGGGTTAGTTCGATATCTCTTCATGAGATTACTCATTCGATGAAATGCCGCAATGAAATGGGTTTGTAATTGATTTGTTAAAGTTGAACTAAGATTATTGATGTAGAACATGATAGGATAATTTGATTTCAATTGGAAAGATTACCTGTTGATAGATTGCATCAATTAAATGTGTTTGCAGTTGAAATTCGTGAATAATTTTACAAAACCTTTATCAGATAGGGTCTTGGGTGGCATTTTATCTGGGTGAAGAATGGAAACACTGGATATGATGAAATTCGTGCAACCATCAAGGAAGCCAAGGCTGTAAAAGACAAACCCACTTCAATCAAGGTTAGATATTTCTTTCGTGCATGGACTTTTGTGGTGCAGTGGAAGTCGAATAGAGGAAAAAATGTGTTCTTGACTAAGTTGTACGTTAATTTGGCTGGTATGCTTCTAAATTTACAAAAGCTTAACTACCAAACTACTAAACGGCGATTAAATTGCAGCAAAATTTGATTGCATTTGCATTTTATATAATTTTTTCCTTGAAAATGTTATCTTATTTTTACATAGCATTTTTATTTGAGCTCGCTGTGTCTGATATTACACTACGTTTTGTTTAACTATACTTTTTCACAGGCGATAACAACAATTGGCTATGGATGATAAGTGTCTATTTATATATCATTTTCATATCAATTCGTCCATGTTTCTTTGCTATATTCCTTGGTACTTTTATGTTTTTGTGTGGTTTTGATTTTTGTAGGAGTTTTGGAGCAACTTGCACAAAAATGGAGTAAAACCCTTCATTTTCACCTCTGCTAGTTAACTATCTTCTCGGATTTAATTGTATTGATATATAATGAACCCGATGACATATCATATACCGTTGAAAAGCTGTCTCTTATACACATCTAGATGTGTATAAGAGACAGGTTTATGAATCCATTCAGTGTACCGAAAGTTGTAATCAAAACAGTGTGAGAAGTGTAGAAATGTAATTCCACACATCACTGTAGTATGTATAATACGAGACACTGTAGCACGTTACTGTATTAGAGTATTTAAACACATTTTAGGGTTTTATTTTCATAACTGGAAGGGGGGAAAACGTGGGAGGAGGCTGCATTTCTGGATTTCTCTCATCCCTTGGAGTTCTTGAAGGAGAAAGAAGATTTTGAAAGAGGAGGAACTACAATTCCAAGAAGATTCATCTACAAAGAAGATTTTCAAAGAATTTGCTAAGTTCTTTCTTTCCTTTTCAATTCTGGAATTTCTCTGTATTGTATTTGTTATTCTGATTGAATATGTGTAACTAAATCTGAATTGGTTGAGGGTGATTTCAAAGCCCTTGATATGGATTTTGTGAGTTGATTGTGTAAGAAATTGTTATCCAATTCTCTAATTGAAGTTGCTTGTATTTTCCCATATCTAATGCTTATGATTGCTTACTGATTGTATTTGGAATGGCCAACTGAATATAATCTGTTGTTGTCTATTGCTAGATTAGAAATCTTGATCCGTAATTGTCATGAATTTCCAATCATTAGTAGCAAAATTGTGATCAGAGATTGCAATTGGAAAATAAAACCTAGGTTAAATAATCCGAACTTGTGTGATTATTGCTTAGATCAACCTATCTTTCTCATCGTAATGCTTCCATTGAATTAAACTCAGAGAGCTTGTTCTAGGTT
>SNVD02001709.1:0-15299 GCA_013180625.2 Boswellia sacra | reverse complement strand
GATTCTTACGGCATTGGAAAGATGACTTAATGAAGAACATTTCATATGTTTTGAAGAAATTCAAATTTCAAATGCAAGGCTGACATAATTGACATGCAATTCGGTGGACTGACACAGAGAAGAAAAATCAACTCACATGAGCACCGAACGGTGTTTTGGCCATATCTTAAGATAGAGATATCCAAATGCTTTGATTCTTAATGTTTTGGAAATATTATTCAAATATTCAGATCTTTTATGTTTTGAAGAAATTCAAATTTCAAATGGAAGGCTGACATAATTGACATGCAATTCAGTGGACTGACACAAAGAAGAAAAATCAACTCATGTGAGCACCGAATGGTGTTTTGGTTATATCTTAAGATAGAGATATCGAAATGCTTTGATTCTTAATGTTTTGGAAAGATTATTCAAATATTCAGATCTTTTATGTTTTGAAGAAATTCAAATTCCAAACGGAAGGCTGACAGAATTATCATTCAATTTGGTGGACTGATACAAGAAAGAAAAATCAAGTCACATGAGCACCGAATGGTGTTTTGGCCATATCTTGAGCTACAGATATCCAAATGACTTGATTCTTGATGCGTTGGAAATCTTATTCAAACTTGCAAATGTTTTATGTTTTGCAGATTTTCAAATTTCAAACGGAACATTGACAAAAATGGCAGACAAAATTACGGTTTTTATGGTGGGCAGAAAATTTGGAGTTGGTGTCTTCACTTGTTCAAGTTCATCTCATTTGCCTATAAAAGGAGCCCTTCACCCATGCATTCAGCAAGACAAGGAGTGCAAGAGAAGCATTTTATCAAGCAAAAAAAAAAAGAGAAATATCAAGTCTAGAGAACTTTTATATTCTTTATCTACTCTTTGAAGAGAGTTATACTTTTGTTGTAAAAATTATCTTTGTTCTTGTATTGTGGTGAGAGTGAGATATTCTTATAAAGGATAATAGTTATCCTTGAGAGAACTCTTGTTGTGTGTTATCAAGAGTTGAAAGAAGTTTCCTTGGTGGGGTTGTTCATCAAGAAGAACTCTTGGTGTGGTGTTATCAAGAGTTGAAGGAAGTTGCCTTGGTGAGGTTGTTCATCAAGAAGAACTCTTGGTGTGGTGTTATCAAGAGGTGAGGAAAGTTGCCTTGGTGAGGTTGTTCATCAAGAAGAACTCTTGGTGTGGTGTTATCAAGGGTTGAAGGAAGTTGCCTTGGTGAGGTTGTTCATCAAGAAGAAATCTTGGTGTGGTGTTATCAATGGTTGAAGGAAGTTGCCTTGGTGAGGTTGTTCATCAAGAAGAACTCTTGGTGTGGTGGTATCAAGGGTTGAAGGAAGTTGCCTTGGTGAGGTTGTTCATCAAGAAGAACTCTTGGTGTGGTGTTATCAAGGTTGAAGGAAGTTGCCTTGGTGAGGTTGTTCATCAAGAAGAACTCTTGGTGTGGTGTTATCAAGAGTTGGAAGAAAAAGTCTTGGTGAGGTTGTTCATCAAGCAAGTTGTAAAGATTCTACAACTTAGTGGAAAGCCTAACTCGTGGAGCTAGGAGCCCGTGGACGTAGGCAAGGTTTGCCAAACCACGTACATCGAGTTTGCACTCTCTCTATCCCTATCCTCTTTACAATTACTTGCACTTGTGATTATTCTTTATTGCTATTCTCTTGATTGCATTTCATTTTCATCTTTTTCACCTTTATTCTCAAAGAAAGAGTTAAATAATTTTGATCTTCAAATAAAAGTTTTACAAATCTGTTTTGATAAATAAAAACCCAATTCCCCCCCCCCCCCTCTTGGGTTGCCATACCTGGGTCAACACATTCTTCAATCCAAAGGGCATTACCTTGTAATAATAGGTTCTCCATTCTTTCATGAAAGTTGTTTTCATCTTGTCTTTATTAGCCATCATTATTTGGTTGTAACCAGAAAACCTATCTAAAAAGGAAAACATCACACTAGCGGCAGTGTTGTCCATTAACACATTGCAAACGAAAATCGTGATTTGGTGAGGCCTTATTCAAGTCTTGATAATCAACACACATTTTGACCTTTCCATCTTTCTTTGTCACTTGCGCGATGTTGGCTAACCATTCCGGATACTTCATCACATCTAGAAACTTGGCTTTAATCTATTTGGAGACTTCCTCCTTGATTTTCTACGCCTATTCCAGTCTCAACCTTCTCAACTTCTGCTTGACCATCTTCATGTTCGAGTATGTTGGAATCGTATGCATAGCAATACTTCTATAGATTATAGGCATGTCATCATAGGACCAGGCAAAGACTTCTTCATATCGCCTTATTAATTTTTCAAATTTCTCTCAATTTTTAGGAGTTTATCAAGTGCAATACACATGTTCTTAGGTTTTTCGATTGTACCAAGATTAATGTCATGAGTTTGAAAGGTTGTGGATATCAAATATACTAATGAAATGCAAATTATTATGCATTAGGAAACACATCATACAAGCAAGCAAACTGATTTTTTATTGCATCAAATTTTGAAACGTAGACAATGTCCTCTTCTTCAAAGAGGTTAAGAACAAATACATGCTCATAAAATACGTATTTAATTCCTGCCTCAATGAAGGCGGCAAGGTCGATGGACAAGTCCATTAGCGGTGCTTGATCTTGAGGTTTCTCCTCCTTGATGGCTATCTTCTCCATTTCCTTAACCAAGTCATTTCTCTTGGAGATTCTATATCCCTATAAATCTCAAATATGGGCTTCAACATTCCCTTGAAAACCCATGGTTCAGTAGCTCCCACATACTTAGAATATTAAGCCTTGACAAACTTGATGGATCTCCCTTTCTTAGGCTTAAAGTCTTCTTCTTCCCCATCAGACTCATAACCCAAACCTCTTCTAGAAGTTTGGCCTTTGAAATCTGGAAAGGATGGTAAACCACATCCATTCTTTCCATGCCTAGTTCCTCACAAGTATCCTTGTTTCTTCATTATCCTCGAGACAATTGGGTTGACTTCGTCTCTTCCCACCAATTTTTGCGGTGATGATCAACAGCTTGTTATGATTCCTTCCTTCAAAAGGTATATCCTTATCGGTGAAGGTGATTACACCTTTCTCATTTACCCCTTTGGGTTCTCTTCCAGTCAAGGTGATCAACATTTCATTTGGAATGGTAGCCATTGATATCTACACCTCTTATAAAGCCTTTACCATGGCTTCTATATGCTTTTAAGATGAAATCAATAGGTCCCAAATGTAAGCATTTGCTTGAGTTTTCTTTAACTTCTTGATCACTTGATCGTTTTCTACTTTCTTGGTTTCTTCCTAGGCAACCTCTTTGTCCTTTTTAATAATATTCTCCTTCTCGACTAACTTTTCCTTCTTCTTCTCTTGGTAAAATCTACCACTCCATGTTACCCCTTGTACATTCTTACTCTCATCCTTAAGTTTTTCTCCTTTAACTCTCACTTTCTCTTCTTTTTCATCACTGTTAAAGTCAGGCCAAAAGTTTGGAAGGGTCTTGACTTTAGCAATGTCATCCCATATTCCCATAACTCTCACTTCTTTGTACCTTATAGGTAAATTCTCTCTCTGCAGAAGGCTCTAAACTCGCTTCCCTTTCCTAACTTCACTACCTTTCTTTGCTTTGAGTCTTTTAGGTGGTAGGCTTTTTCTAGCCCCTCTTCTAGCCATCCACTTCTTGGCAAATGTTTTTATTGGTGTGGACTTAACTTTGGTGAATGCTACTTCATCTTCCATCTCAACTTCTTCTTCAGCTACTTTCTGTTGTTCTTCTTCCTCATGGTCGTTGAGGCATACAAATTCAGGTTATAAGCTTCATTTGACTTCCTTTACTAAAATGTTGGTCCATCTACCCTTCTTGATGAAAATTTGGGCTGCCAAAGGAATATGCTCATCTTTCACTCGCTCAATGATCTTCATGGGCTTTTCTTCCTTGGGCTCTTCAACCTTAGGCTCATCAACCTTGAGCTTCTCCTTTGTGGCCGCCTTTCTAGTAGACCTTTAAGCTTGGACTTCTCCGTTCTTTTGGCTTTCTCAGCCTTGCCTGATCTATTTTCTTTGAAAGAGTTTATGACTTGCTCCTTAGTCAAGCCCGACCAATTATGTTGGTCGTTAAAGCAGGTACCGGTTGTAATTGGGTGGTGGATTGCTTCTCGTATAGGGCCTATATGTCTCTGGATTTGGAATCTGGCTCTTATCGATCAAATCTTGGATCTCGTGACAAAGATGAGTGTAATCATTAGTCTTATGCTCGATCATTTGGTGGAATTCACAGTTCTCATGACGCCTTCAATTCCTTGGTAATGGATTTGGAAGCTTTCTTAGTGGCAATGGCTACAAAATCCATGTAGTTCGCAAACTTGCAATGATCTTAGATAATGGTCTTCCCAAACGACTAAACTTCCTTTATTGGGTGACTGCCTTCACCTCAACATGCTTCATGCTAAACCCACTAGCTTGATGATTTTGCACCTAACTTCTTCTAGGGTAGCTGTTGTTGCTTCTTTTCTGCCTGGACTCCAAATCTTCTATTTGGATGCCCGAGTCATGCAAGTCTTCAAATGTTTTGATAAGGAAGTCTGCAGCCCTATCGTTGATAAAGGTATGGGCTCCATTAATCACGATGCAGACTTGGTTCTTCTCCATAGGCCTGGTGGTCATCTTGGCGACCTTGGCCCTCCAATAGACTAAATACTCTAAGAAGGTCTTGTTGGGCATCTGACGTATCGTCTCCAAATCTCTCAAGGTTACCCCTAATTAGATATCATGGCACTGCTGTACAAACTATTTGAAAAACTACTCCTAATCTTCTCGAACTCTCTTGGGGAGGTCATGGCACCATACTACTGCATCATCTTCTAGGAATAACATGAAGTACTACTCCTTTGACAAAGGAATGGTGGCCATGACAATTGCATCCTGTCTCAAGTGCATCTTGGGGTTGCCCTCTCTATTAAATTTGGGCAAGTCTAGTAAGCGAAACTTTGGTGACAAATCATTGTCTCCAACGAGTAGGATATCGTCTCGGTCTTTGACCCCCTTCAACCTTTTATTCTTCAAGTGGGATTGGACCTTCTCCATGTCTTTGGTCGACTACTTCACCGATTCAGGCTCTCCTTGATTAACTAATCGTTTCCCCCTATCTCTGCCTTAACTAGTCTCACCATCACCATCACCATCACCATTATCCTCGAGTGACAGTTGGTTCATATGGTTGGATCTTTTTCGTAGAGCTTCAATGAGTTAATCCGTCTGTTATTAAGGAGTGGTAAAGCCAACCCGCACTTAAGCCATTTCAGCATTGGTGTTGGGTGTAGCCATTTTGTTAACTAGTTCTCCTTACCCTGTCAAATGACCACCTCATCTAACCTAAGCTATGATGGCTGCAAAAAAACGTGTTAATGCCATGCATGCATGCATGTATGCACAATATGATGTACACTGATACAAAGGCATAGACATTCTTTCAACCTTCCAACCTTATCTCTCCCACACACATGAGGCTGAGTCTCTTTTTCTAGGATTTTTTACCTTATTCCCAAGTCATCATCATGGGACGTCAGAATGGGAGACTTTCTCACCTATTTCTATCAAACATGTTAATGTTGGATTCTCTATGATTATCATAACATAGCTTTCAAAACGTCATGATAGTCTTAACTCATGGCACTTATCCCTATTTTTTTCTTATGGGTGACTTGACATGTGGCATTCGTCCATGATTCCATGAGGTTTGAGTTGATGTTATTCTAATCATGTGGAATTTACATCTATAGACATGCATTTTAACATCGATTTTGGATATCATCCTATTAGAATTTCTAGATTCTTTTACATGAATTGAGTCTCAAGGCTCCAATGGTATAGGCTCCTTCGAGTGAGAGATGCCCTCTTGGACCAGTCTTTTTTTATACCAATTCATTGATACGTGCTCAAAGGTGATGACATCAACATGAGTCATCTAGAAGTCGAATGAAGCCAAAGACTTCTCATGCCAATGCCACACCGCTAGTTGAGGCAGCTCATGCTCATTGTATGCAAAAGTGTAGCAATGGAAGGACTCAAAATATCAATATGAGCTATTAGAATTTTGTATCCCAATCGAAATCCACTTCTCTTATCCGCAGTGGAGTTGCCACTATGAACGAGGCTTTCATCTCGTCAAAGCATTTACAAACACAACACTATGTCAAAGCCTTTTTTGAGACTTAAGGGAACACAAACAAGTCTTGGGCACGTATAGAGAAATGGAGTTGCCACCCAATTATTCAATTGTGAATAAATAGAGGCAATCTGATCCTTTACTTTAGGACCTAAACTACCTTTATCCCTTTATAGATGAGTTCGGGAGGGTAGGTATGAGTCATTTGACTCGCTCGAATCAAAATCTGGACTCCACTAAGGTGTGCCAAATAAAAACACCTCATATTAACATACAGTCTATTTAAGTTGTTGCTTTTATGCACACATTCCATTTTTATTTTCATTTAGACATGTGAGGTGATTATTCAATTATAGTAGTTGTATATTCATGCATAGAAAGATGGAGGACAATAGAATTACATTTGTGTCAAACATGAGAGAAAGGGAAAAGGATTACATTGCTTTGGTTTTCAACAATAAAATAAATTCTATGAAGAATACATTCATACAATTATTAAAAAAACAAGTGATCAAACAATTAAAGAAGGCTCGAGCGAATGCCAATATTTAGGACTTACTGATCTCATCCCAAAAGCATAGAGAAGCCATGGCAAAGGCTTTGGCGAACATGGAGATATCAATGGCTGCTAACCTAGGGGGTAACTGAGAAGGTGCAATCACCTTCATCGATGATGACTTACTTTTCAAAGAAAAGAATCATAACAAATCGTTGTTCATCACCCCAAAGATAAGAGGGAAGATTTCTCCTTGCATCATGGTGGATGATAGGTCTATCATCAACATTGTATCTATAATGATATTACACAAGTTTATAGTTGAAGAAGATGACCTCAAATCTTGTGATGTCTATCAGGTCTCATGATGACTTGAAGAGGAGTGCTATTAGGATCTTTAAGGCATTAGTGAAGACTGGGCCTATCGAAGTAATGACTGAGTTCATGTTCCTAGACATTCCTGTCAACTTTACTGCTTTGTGGATTTCCTTCCACTTTGCATTAGAAAATCTGCTTCAAAATTGATAGAGAGATGGTGACTATGCACGCTCCTCAACCATTGCATTCATTACCTTCAGTGTGTAGGTTGCTGAGATACCTTACATGGATGGCTTCCATGTAGCTATGATTGATGAAGTCAGTCCTATCATTGCTGGAATAATAAAGAAAGAAATGTACTTGCCACGAACTGGGTTGGGAAGAATAGAAGTAGTCTACCATCCCTCCCAAATTTCAAAGGCCAAACCACTAAAAGAGGGTTGGGCCATGTGTCCGATGGAGAAAGAGACTCTGAGCCCAACAAGAGGGAATTTATCAAATTTATCAAAGCCTAAGATACAAAGTATGTTGGAGTTACTGAACCATGGGTTTACAATGGACTATTAAAGCTTGGATTTGAAAATTTTCAAGGATACCCTTCATGCTGGAATCTCCAAGAGGTATGACTTGACCAAAGAGATAGAAAATATGAAGATCAAGGAAGAGAAGCTTCTAGAGCCACCAATAAACCCATTCATCAATCTTGTTGCTTTCATTGAAGAAGGGTTCAAGGATGTTGATATGCAAATGTATTTATTCCTGACCTGTTTGAAGAAAAGGACATTGTATATGTTTCAAAATTTAATGCAATGAAAAATCAATTTGCTTACTTGTGTAATGTCTTTCCTAATGAAACTATGCATGATAATTTGCATTTCACTAGAATATCTAACATCCATGCCATTCAAAGTCAAGGCATTAATCTTGGTACGATAAAAAAACCCAAGAACATATGCCTTGCACTTGATACAACTCTTAAAGAGAGAAAGAGATTTGAAAAATTACTAAAGAAAAATGAAAAAGTCTTCACTTGGTCCTATGATGACATGCCTAGAATCGATAGAAGTATCGTCAAGCACATGATTCTGACGTATCTGAAGATGAAGCCAGTCAAGTAGAAGTTGAGAGGTTTAAGACTGGCATGGGCTCAAAAAATCAAAGAAAAAGTCTTCAAGCAAATTGAAATGAAGTTCCTAGATGTGGTGGAGTAGCCAGAATGGTTAGCCAACACCATACTTGTGCCAAAGAAGGATGGAAGGGTTTAGATGTGTGTTGATTATCGAGACTTGAACAAGGCCTTACTAAATGACGATTTTCCTTTTCCTCACATAGATGTGTTGGTAGATAGTGCTACAACCGATGTCACATTCTCTTTTATCGATAAGTTTATCGATTATAACCATATCATGATGACCAATGAAGACAAGATGAAAACGACCTTCGTTACAGAGTGAGGAACCTACTATTACAATGTAATGCCATTCGAGTTGAAGAATGCAGGGGTAGCCTATCAACGAATGGCGATGATGCTATTTCATGATATGATGCACAAGGAGATAAAAGTCTATGTAGATGACATGATGGTGAAATCTGAGACTCAAGATAGGCATTTTGAATCATTAGACATATTCCTATAAAGGGTGAAGAAGTATAAGCTACGACTAAATCTGAAGAAGTGTGTTTTTGGAGTCAGCTCATGGAAGTTGTTAGCGCTCGTAGTTGGCAAGAAAGCAATAGAGGTAGATCCCGACAAGTTGAGCAATTGCAAAGATGCCATCACCCAAGACAGAGAAAGAAATTCGAGGGTTTCTTGAAAAGATCCAATATATCACATGATTTATCACCAAACTGATAACAGTTTGTGCACCAATCTTCAGGCTTCTAGTTAAGGATCAACTGGTGATATGGAATAATTAGTGCCAAGAAGAGTTTGAGAAGATTAAGAAATATTTATAGAATCTACCAGTTTTGAGGCTACCAAAACCTAGCAAGAATTTGATCTTTTACTTGGCTTTTGAGGACGAGGCCATTGGTGCTATACTGGCATAAGAAAATGAGAATGGCATGGAGCATGCCAGTTATTATCTTAGCAAGAAGTTGCTATGGTATGAGATAAAGTACAGTTACATGGAGAAGACTTGTTTAGCCATACTGTGGCTTTTGAAGAAGTTAAGGCACTATTTTCAGTCTTATAAGATTAAGGCTATCTTGAGGGAAGATAAGATTAAGTATATTTATGAAGCATCATCTTTGATAGGGAAGTTAGCAAGATGGTCAATCTAATTGTCAAAATTTGACATTGAAAATGTCACTAAGAAGATTGTGAAAGGAAGAGTAGTTGCAGAATTCTTGGCCATGAATCCGGTTGACTGTAATGAACCATGGGAATTGGACTTCCCAGACGAACGTCTTGGGATGATATCGATAATAGGGTAGGAGATATTCTTTAACGGAGCTGTTAATAGAAACGATGTTGGAATAGGGGGGTTATTCTAGTCTCATCGATTGAAGAAGTCATCCCTTTTACTAAAAAGCTAGAGTTTACAGTCACTAATAACATGGCTAACTACGAAGCTTGTGCCTTTGAGCTAGAATTCGTGATTGTAAAGGCCAGTTATGAAATAGAAGTATTGAGAGATTTGAAATTAGTCATCTCTCAAGCCAATAAAGATTGGGATCTAAGGGAAGGAAGGCTCAAACCGTATCTTGAGCACATAGAAAATTGATTAGGAGGTTTAAACAGTGCATCTTCACCCATCTTCCTAGAAATAAGAACCAAATGGCAAATGCCTTAGCTTCATTAGCACACATTTTAGGAAGTACTTAAGAACTGTTGGTGAAACCGATCGTGATATCATAAGCATGGGGTCTTTACTACATGTTACCCCATGTAATGGAAGTTGAAGTGGTTGAGAAGCCATGATTTTATGATCTAAAGAGATATTTATAAGATAGAATTCTGCCAAATGGGGCTAGTGAGAAAGACAAGGTTGTACTATGAAGTTGGCCCAACAGTTTACTTGTCATCAAGGAGTTATGTAGAAGAGAATGCCAAAAAGGATGCAACTGAGATGTATCGATGAAGAAAAAGCTATAAGACTTATAGAAGAAATCCATCATGGTGTATGTGGGCCATATATGAATGGGTTGATGTTGGCAAAGAAGATTATACAACAAGGTTTCTATTGGTTAACCATGGAGATAGATTATGCCCAGTTTTTGAAGAGGTGTCATCGATGTCAAATCAATGGAAATTTAATTCAACAACCACCCTTGAAGTTATAAGGAACGATAGGATTGTGGCCCTTTGCTACGTAGGGCATTGACATTATAGGCAAGATAAAGCCATCAGCCTCTAATGGGCATCGATATGTGGTGGTGACAATTGACTACTTGACCAAGTGGATAGAATCTGAGTCCTATAGTAAATTAGGGGAAAAGCAAATGGTGAAGTGCATCAAGAAGAATATCATATGCAAATTTATAGTGCCATAACATTTTGTAACTGATAAATTTTGCTATGTAAAAATCCGCAAGTGTACGAAATCGAACAAGTAATATAAGATGAGTGAGTTATCATTCCCACAAGGATTGATTATTAACTACTAAACTTAACTAACTACTATTTTATTTGAATAGTCAATGTGAATATTTAAAGAAATTTACTTACCAACTAACTAAAATTGAATATCAAGCAAAGAATTATATATATAAAAAAATCAATGGTATTGAACTCTAGTGTATCAGGTTTCACCTAAGTTGTCCATTATATTATTCAATTAAATCCAATTGATGTTTATTAACCTTATTGCCAACCAATTTCTCTAAGGTAGTTGTTATTCATTTTCAAGCAATAACAATGTATAATTATAGTAAGAATTGCATTCCTGCCTCATCTAACAACCTATAATTATCCTTTAAGCATAAGAAGTCATATGAAGTTGCATAAATCACAATTATATTTCTATCTCGTGTGAATTATGGTAAATCATTCAAGGACTAATACAAACTATCTTTTCAGTCTAATTTATATCTCAGTTCATGCAATAGTTAGCCAGACCATCACAAGCATTAAACACATGAATAACTTACTCAACAAGAAATTGAATGTACGTCAAAATACTTAATTGAAAGAATAGAGTAACCTTAGATAAAGGGATTTAGTGTTGACCCAGGTATGGCAACCCAAGAGGGGGGTGAATTGGGTTTTTATTTATCAAAACGGATTTGTAAAACTTTTCTTGAAAGATCAAAATTAGTTTACTCTTTCTTTGAGAATGAAGGTGAAGAAGATGAAATTATAAGTTATCAAATATGTAATCAAGAGAATAATAATAATGAATAATCACAAGTGCAAGTAAATGTAAAGAGTATAGGGATAGAGAGAGTGTAAACTCGATGTACGTGGTTCGGCAAACCTTGTCTACGTCCACGGGCTCCTAGCTCCACAAGCTAGGCTTTCCACTAAGTTGTAGAAATCTTTGCAACTTGCTTGATGAGCAACCTCACCAAGACTTTTTCTTTCAACTCTTGATAACACCACACCAAGAGTTCTTCTTGATGAACAACCTCAACAAGGCAACTTCCTACAACCCTTGATAACACCACACCAAGAGTTCTTCTTGATGAACAACCTCACCAAGGCAACTTTCCTCAACTCTTGATAAAACCACACCAAGAGTTCTTCTTGATGAACAACCTCACCAAGGCAACTTTCTTCAACCCTTGATAACACCACACCAAGAGTTCTTCTTGATGAACAACCTCACCAAGGCAACTTTTCTTAACTCTTGATAACACCACACCAAGAGTTCTTCTTGATAAACAACCTCACCAAGGCCTTTAACATGTAGTCTTCTCCTTAGCTTCAACACTTCATTTTAATAAGCCTCTTCTGGATTTTACAATTATTTCAATGATATTACTCTTGCACATAAATAAACATGTTAGTAAATCACAATGAATCAATGTGTATTGTTATCATCAAAATTATCATATAGCCTTAGGGCTAACAATCTCCCCCTTTTTGATGATGAGAAACCATTGATTGCTTTCAAATAATATCTAAAATAAAGAATGAAAATAAAATCAAGAATAAACAAAAAAATGGCACTTGTTATGAATATAAGCAATCCAACTATTTCTCCCCCTTTTGTTGTCATAAAAAAATGTAATCAAATTAACTACTCCCCCTAAATATATTCTCCCCCTTAACATATGCTATCATTCAAAGATTATCTTATTAAAGCAAAATTAAGACATATCCAACATGCCAAATTCTCTTCTAATTATACAAAATCTATCTTGACTAAGGGGTTTAGTAAATATATCGGCTAATTGTTTATCGGTGGGAATAAATTCTAAAAAAATATTACCTTTTTGCACATGATCTCTAATAAAATGATGTCTAATCTCTATATGCTTAGTCCTAGAGTGTTGTATTGGATTTTTTGAAAAGTTGATGGCACTTGTATTGTCACATTTGATGGGAATATGATCAAATACCACACCATAATCTTTTAAAATTTGTTTAATCCAAAGAGCTTGTGCACAACAACTTCCTACTGCAATATACTCGGCTTTCGCGGTTGATAAGGCAATAGAATTTTGTTTCTACTAAACCATGAGACTAATGCATGTCCCAGAAAATGGCAAGAGCCACTAGTGCTCTTTCTATGAAGAAGACTTCCAGCAAAGTCCGCATCGGAATAACTAATTAGATCAAAATTATCACACTTAGGATACCAACGACCTAGATTTATGGTACCAAGAAGATATCTAAATATCCTCTTTACAGCCTTAAGGTGAGATTCCTTTGGACAATATTGAAATCTAGCACACATACATACACTAAACATAATATCGGGTCTACTAGCAGTTAAATACAAAAGAGAGCCAATCATACCTCGATATTTTGTTACCTCAACATCTTTTCCTTTTTCATCTTTGTCAAGCTTGGTTAATGTACCCATAGGTGTGTTATATGTCCTTGAATTATCCATGCCAAACTTCTTGAGAAGATCTCTTGTGTATTTAGCTTGATTAATGAAGATCCCATTTATTGATTGCTTGATTTGAAGTCCAAGGAAGAAATTTAATTCTCCCATTAAGCTCATTTCAAATTCTTGTTGCATGCACTTGGAAAATTCCTCACACATAGAGACAATAGTAGCACCAAATATAATATCATCAACATAGATTTGAACAATTAATAAATCATCATTTTTTGTTTTAACAAAAAGAGTAGCATCAACTTTTTTCATTTTGAAACCATTATCAATGAGAAATTTGCTCAATCTATCATACCATGCTCTTGGTGCTTGTTTCAAGCCATAAAGTGCCTTTTGAGTTTGAAAACATGGTTTGAAAAATCATGATTTTGAAAACCAAGAGGTTGCTCTACATATACTTCCTCCATAATGTAACCATTTAAAAATGCACTTTTGACATCCATTTGATATAATGTAAAATTTTTAAAACATGCAAATACACACAACATTCTAATTGATTCTAATCTAACAACCGGTGCAAAAGTTTCCTCATAATCAATACCTTCTTCTTGATTGTATCCTTTAGCAACAAGTCTAGCTTTGTTTCTAATAATGGTGCCATTTTCATCTACTTTATTTATAAAAATCCATTTAGTGACTATAATAGAATGATTTTTGGGTCTAGGGACTAATTCCCAAACTTGATTTCTCTCAAATTGATTCAATTCTTCTTGCATAGCCAAAATCCAACTTTCGTCATTTTCGGCTTCTTTAAAAGATTTTGGTTTAAATTGAGAGACAAAAGCAAAATGATTACAAAAGTTCTTAAAAGAAGATCTAGTTTTCATACCTTGTGATGGTTCACCAATAATGAGATCTTTAGGGTGAGCTTTTGCATACCTCTATTCCTTTGGTAATTCTTAGGAAGAATCATTTTACTTCCTCAAGCTTTTCTTGTTGAAGTTGTAATTCATCTTGGCTCTTTTCATCAAGCCTTGATTCCTTGATTTGCTTTCTACCTCAACAATATCATCATCTAAATTCTTTGAAGAAATAACATTAGTTTCATCAAATTCAACATGCATAGATTCTTCAATAGTAAGAGTCTTTTGTTAAAAACTCTATATGCTTTACTATGGTTGGAGTAGCCAACAAAAATTCCAACATCGGCTTTTACATCAAATTTTCCAAGGTTTTCCTTGGTGTTTAAAATAAAACACTTACATCCAAAAACTTTAAAAAATCCAATGTTGGGTTTTCTTCCTTTTCAAAGTTCATAAGGAGTTTTCTTTATTAAAGCTCTAATATGGACTCTATTGATTATAAAGCATGCGGTATTAACGGCTTCAGCCCAAAAATATTTTGGCAAATTATTTTCAAGTAACATGGTCCTAGCCATTTCTTGGATAGTCCTATTTTTCCTTTCAACAACACCATTTTGTTGTAGAGTTCTAGGTGAGGAAAAATTATGCTCAAAACCATTTTCCTCACAAAGATTTTCAAATGCAATATTGTCTACTTCACCACCATGATCACTCCTAATGGACACAATAGAATACCTTTTTTGATTTTGGACTCTTTTTGCAAATTTTGAAAAAGCTTGTATGGCCTCATTTTTAGTTTTCAAGAATAATACCCAAGTGAATCTTGAATAATCATCCACAATAACAAAAACATAATACTTTACACCAAGGCTTTGAGTTCTTGATGGTCCAAATAAATCCAAATGAAGTAATTGTAGAGGTTTATTTGTTGAAATAAATTTCTTTTGTTAAAAGAAGTTCTCACTTGTTTTCCAAATTGACAAGCATCACAAATCTTATCCTTTTCAAATTTTATTTTTGGAAGACCATCAACTAAATCATTTTAGAAATTTTTGAAATTGTGTCCATGCTAGCATGACCTAACCTTCTATGCCATAACCAAGCATCATGATTAACAGTGAAACAATTTTCTACATGATCATTAACATCAATATCAATTGTATAAATATTACCACATCTATACCAACAAATAATGTCTTATTGTTACTAACATCCTTAATCACACATCTATTAGGCTCAAAAGTAACAAAATATCCCTTATCACACAATTGACTAATGCTAATCAAATCATGTTTTAAACCATGAACAAGCAAAACATCTTTAATAATAGGTGAAGAAGGGTTACCAATATTACCATGTCCGATTATCCTTCCTTTGGCATTATCACCGAAGGTCACATATCCTTCTTTCTTCATGATTAATCTTGAGAACTTGGAAGCATCTCCAGTCATATGCCTTGAGCATCCACTATCTAAGTACCACTTGTGTTTGCCACTTTGTCTCTACAATCAACATTCAAAGAGTAACTTTTTGGT